>JAOTOM010003638.1:0-2500 GCA_034440615.1 Ashinkailepas kermadecensis
TCTCAAATTATCACATTGTATTCCTTTTAATTGTATATCAGATATTCTGCATTAGCGAATTAATTTCCAATGGTCTCAAATAAACCGGAATTCAATCAGCTGTCTTCTGATGACTCGACTACTTTTATAGATATCTAACTCTGTCACTTTTTACCTTTTGACATGAAGCTTTGCGACATTATTGACGTTCTGGCAAGGCTCGATGCACGTCAAGCGCCGACGGTTGCTGCCTGGAGGATCCGTAGGGCCGCCGAGCGGTGGCACGACAAAAAGTAAAGTTCACCCTTCAACAATACTGAGCAACATCGGCTCTGCCACGCCAAAATGGTGTACTAAAAATTCACGGTTGTAGATGCATTCCTTCCCTTCAACGCCCATAAGCGTAATGTTCTTAAACAATTTTGTGGAAATCTGTCGGCTTGAACTCTAATGGTGGCGGAACTCATGCCAGGCACATCGCCTGTCGTTTCCAATATGAAAATCTGCATGTAACTTTCGCGTTTGGGCCCATTAACATTCAGGGAATAGGAATCCCGCGCCCCGCCATATTATGCATGGCGGGCGGTCGGGGACGGGCCGGGGGCCGCCGGCGGCCGGCCGTCTATGGTGGAAAATAGTTCCAGAAAGAAATACGGAAAGTAACAATATGCGCAATATGTCACTGTAAGTCGCAATAAAATTGACGTCTGAAGGCAACCTAACTTTCATAAATACACTTCGCATCATATTTTATGGAGACAGTCTCATAAATTGTAACCATACTCTTCGCGCACACACTAGTGAGCATCCGGGCGCGCTTGTCGCGGAGGCATGTTTCAGAGTTTCTGAATGGCATCAGGAACCTACGTGTTTTCTTTCTTTACTGGAGATCCCCGATGTCCGCATTAACATTGCGTCTGACGCCTAACGAGGAGACGCAATGAAGTAATTACAGGGGCTTCTCGAGAACCTTAAAAGACGGCCCTGGCTCTCAGTTTCATCACAATTGCACGGGACGTTCTGTGCCCCAGGAGGGCATCAATAGATCCACAGGGGCGATGTGAAATAAGGAGATCTACAGCAACGCCAGAAGGGTGCCCTACTTAATCCCAAGGGGCGAATGTTTTCTCCCACTAGGCGCCCAGTCAAATTTCTAGGGGCGCTTTAGGAAACGTCCAGAGGCAGGTACTGGTGAGTGCATCGCTGACCTTGCAGCTGGGGCATCCTAGTGATGAGGGGGGCCTCAGTTGAACACCAATGCATGCATTTGAATGCTATTACAAGCGAAGGCGAAGCACTTTCTCCAATAACTACACCCCAAACGGTCATCCAACATATCCACCTCGTTTTTAAACTTGTATAACCTGTCAGCGTGAAACGTCTTATTTTCGTCCCTCATCAGATTCGTTCTTTCTTTATATTGACACTTTTTCTACCTTCCATCCGAAATACTTGCATGGTGCGCCCCTAAACCCCAATAACAACAACGAAATACTTGCATGTTCCCGCAAAGTGCAGGTTGTATGACAGAGGTGCGCAATATTACAAAGAATTGTGGGCGTACTTTGCACAATTGTTTTGTAGTGTTTCTATTTGCACCCTTGACTTCGGTATTGCTAGAAACACTTCTGTAAGGCTGGGGAGTAAAGGTAAATAATCCGCCAAAGCTCGAGCAAGATGCAAACATTTGGCAAAATCTACACACTGCTTCAAGGGTTGCAGCTACTTTGGAACAGCTTAAACGGTTAATGTTGTCTTAGTTCCCTATGATAAAACACAAGCTACACAAATAGCAGTGAACACAATTTACAACGCAACTTTTTGTGCGCATACAGCATATCTGTGGGTGCACGTCCACCCGTGGAGGCAGATAGTCATACTTTTGACTTCGCTCCACATAGAACCTCACTGTACGTGAACAACTAAATTTTAGTCTGCCAGAATTGGGTGAGTGCCTGCTGCAACACCTGAATGGCATGTGGCAAACCTTCCGAATGCGAGACTTTTGACAGCACCATGCGTACCTTGGGACGACCACAAGAGGACAGCGAGCATGGATGCCAGTAGCCAGGGCTGCTGGTACAACTCCATCAGATCCAAGCGGGTCTGCGACTCACAGCCGCCGGACTACGGTGTGTCACTGATTCACAGCTGACGAGGCAGCCGCCGCTGCGACCCGGTCGGTGGACCGGCCAGTGTGCCGGCAACAGCCGCTGCCGCCGCAGAGCCCAGGCACCGAGCACGTGACTGACACCCTGGCCGTGTCCCCAGCCATGCAGGCGGGTGCCTTCGACCAATCGTCGCGGTCGGACCTTCAGTGCCAAAGGTCACGCCACGGCACGTCAAACTGTGCTCGTGGTCAGTCGGTGGGGTGTCGCCCACAGCACCGGGCGCTCCCTCGCCGGCATCTACCCAACGACGTCGCATTCAACAATGTATTGCATCGCCAGCGACAGCGGCCCACCATGTGCCCGCCGCAGGCCCGTCCAGGTGTTGACAGGTGTTGTCGCCCCTGGCCGGG